>JALXJV020000019.1:24212508-24259880 GCA_024633595.2 Lepomis macrochirus
TAGCAACTGTAAGTTGCTCTGGATAAAAGCGTCAGCTAAATGAATGTACTGTAAAGCTACCCCTTTGATGGCTTTATGGTGCTGTTTAGCAGGTTTGGCCAAGTTTGTATTTGTATACTGTTGTTTGGAGTAACAGAAACTGGCAGTTTCAACTATTTAAAGTATCTTTAGCTTTTATTGTCGATCTTTCTAACTAGTCTTTCTGCAGTCTTAATCAACTTACAATTGGCTTAGTTTGGTGGAAAACTGAGGCGTGTCTTAGAGCAGAGAACCATAGTTCATAAGCTATCGTCACAATAAGACAAGCATGATGCGTGTTGATTCATTTTCTTTTACTGAACAAAAATATGTGGATATATATTTATCAAATCCACGATTTCTATTTTTTCCAGTTCTTGCCATATTAACACTGCCTCTCATGGCTTGCATAGCAAGGCTGCGCTAGAGAAATAGGATGTTATGTTCTGCAGAAAAGGCTCAAAGGTTGTTATTATGAGGAAAACTTTGCATGTTAGTCATTAGTATAAGAAATCTGGACTTTGCATTAACATACTACCTTAGGTAACCTGCTTTTCAGTCTTTCAGTCATGCATTCTACTACAGGAAGTGTCACACCCTGCGTAATCGAGGATATACTCAATTCAACTTTTACAAATCACAACCAACGTTTCAGTCTTGACTTTTATGTAAATTATTTTAAAAGTCTTAAATCATATCCAACTCTTTTGTCCTTTCTCTGTTTTATAAAGTTACATAATCAACTTTATATAAAGATAATTCCCTCTTCTGTTATTTTATTACTGTTATCCTTGACAGGTGATTTGTTAAAACACTTGCTCAAAAATGATCAAACACAAGATTTACGAAAATTCCTCTTTGTCCTGGTCACACAGTTGTGGCATGGCAAGGGAGTGGCTCTGTCCGAATGTAGAAAAAAAAAAGCTATTTTACTCTTGACAAAGGTAAGGCGACACTCCAAACAATCATTTACCTGTTTAAACCGCCTAGAGCTCTGCCACAACTAGTCATTAAAAAGGAAGTTAACAGCATTCACAGTCTGTGTGTGTACCTGGGGGAGGGTGATCACTCTTTGTGTGGGGTTATTCCTGGAATCAGTGCACTCACTCTTTAAATTGAGATAAAACACCAGAAGCATTTAGCTTTAGTTCAGCAATATCCCTTTGCCAACAGTACACTGTCTTTAAGCTGAGGACAAAAAATGTATTACTAAAACACAGACTCCAAAAAAAAGAGAAATGCTGCATTTAAAAGCAAAATACACTATCAAAGAGGGAATATTACAAAGGTCACTGTGTACCAACAAATAACAAGGAATGTGAGCTGTGTTTCGTATATGGGTGAAACAGATCACTGAAACTAGTGACTGAGTCAACCTCTTTAGTCATTCTCATGACATGTATCAGCACGCTGTTAAAACATTCTTGTAGCCTTAAGCGGGAAACAGCTAGACGGTGAAAGCAGGCAGACTGGCTGTGCTTATTACAGTCCTGTGACAGAGACCATTTGATTCATTGATGGTTGTCAGGATGTAAAGAGAATTTAAACAAATTTAACTAAAAATCCATCTGAAATAAACAGCCTACTCCAGCTTTTAACACGCTCTACTCTGACCCTCTTTTTGCTGGCTGTTTCTTCGGAAAAGAGTATGATTAACAACTAAGTAAAACATTAAAAGTTTTAAAAAGCGGTGCGGACACTAAACACCACAGCACATTCTCTGACTTCATAATATTTCCTCAACATGTAGAGAATGATCCATGAAAACAACTCTACATCCATCTCCAGCTGATGCGATGACATTAACTCATGCGATACAGGAATACGATCGATTACGCGATTTTAAAAAGGAGTTTCAAAGAAAATGCATCCTGTTGTTTTATCATTTATTTAAAAAAAAATAGCAACAATACCGCCCTTTTCCTCATCACTTTCAAACTCAAAAGCAAATAAAAGCTAGGAATGAACATTAAGTATACCCTTTCTGTTGTAGATTTGACTGAAGCTACATTTACCCCTTTATAAAAGTCACAAGTTGACATTCCTCTTGTTAAATATACTTATTTCATTCCTCTCAACACATCAGGTTCATTTGCTTTAAATGTTCTCTAAAGCACTCACTAGTCCGTCACAATCTTGGCAAAAAACACATCTATTAGAGATTTTGTGCAGCCAAGAGGACTAACTGTTTTAACAGGCAGTTTCTCCATTTATATATATAAAAATATATGTATTAATGTTTTCACATAAAAACTAAGACAACATTTCATAATGGAGGCAAATAAAACGACCTCTACCCATATCACAACACACTCATTTTCACATTTAAAGTTCATCTTTGGTTGTCTGATGTGCTGAGGTTACCTGGTTGCAGCTGATGGGCCTTGTGTTCATCATGACAGACCTAGCTACTGAGTTCAAGTGAGTTCAAGTGCCACCACGTCTGTGCACTGCCGTGTTTTCAGTACATCAGAGTACAAGCCAGGCATGATATCTGATATCTAATCAGTGTTTTTTTTCTAACAGTTACTGCTCTGTGTTTCTCCACTATTTGACACATATGCCTTGCTCTTTCTGGAATACTTCATAGAACTGAATGAAACCCTCATCCTCTCCACAGTCCTGCTGCTCCTACATAGCAGTGTGTTCTTCACATGGTTTCTGAAGTCCTCAGACACAAAGTAGTAAATAAAAGGGTCCAGGCAGCTGTTGAGACTGGCCAGGCATAATGTGGAGATGTAGAAGCCATAGCCATTATTTATCACTCCCTGCTTTAGCATAGAATAATGCACCAACAGCATGATGTTACTGGGGACAAAACACACCACGAATGTAACCAGGACAATCACAATCAACACCACAACTTTGTGCGGTTCTTTGCTGCCGTACTGTCTTCCATGTTGTTCCCCAGAGCCATGAGTAACCGAACATAGGCCGCAATGATCACTCCACAAGCAAGGAACATGACCAAACCCATGAAGATGAAGTAGATGTAGGGAATCCGGACAGAAGGGAATGGATTTTCTGGATCTTCTATGATGCTGACATCGTGGCACGTGGTTATGTTGAGGTCTTTGAGTGTTGCGGTGTGGTTATACAGGTACAGAGGCGTGGAGGTGAGCCAGATGAAAGCCCAGATCGCCACACAGACACCAATAGCCACTTTGTTGTTGTTCCTCTGATGGGACAAAGGGTGAGCCACAACCCAGTACCTCTGCACACTGAGGCAGGCGATGAAAAGAATGGAGCAATACATGTTTCCATAGAAGAAGCTCATGAAGACTTTGCACATCGGCTCTCCGTGAGGTCCAGTTGTTGCCGTTGAAATGATAGGAAATTTTTTAGCGGCATCCAAATGACAAAAAGCAGATCAGCCAGAGCCAGGTTGGCCATGTAGATGGATGATGGGTGCTTCTTCTTGGTCCTGAAGAGAAATACCCAGATGGCCATGCCATTGGCAGGAAGTCCCACCACAAGCACAATGATGTAGAGGATTGGGAGGAAGACTGTGGTGAGGCTACTCTTCAGCGTGTCCGCTGTTGCCTTGTCCACAACAACTTGTTTTGAATTCATAGGGTCCTTTACCCCAAAGAACCCCCGTCCTTTACCTAAACAAACACACAAATTTAAATTAGGGCTGAAATTATTGGTGGAATAATTGATCAACTAACTTGATAATCAATTAATTATGTATGTCATTTGTGTTTTGGTCATTTGTCTTACAAAAATTGTATTTATTTGTTTTCATCCAGCTTCTCAAACATGAGGATTTGCTTCTTTAGACCAGTGTAAAGTACTGAGTATTTTTTGGTTAAGGACTATTATTTAAGTTATTAGAAAATCTCATATGACACTTTTTATGTTAAAAGACTGAATCTACAATGAAAATAATCACTAGTTGCTTCAGAATACAAATATAAAACTAGTACATAGGCCAACGAGTTCTACAAAAAAATAGGGGAAAAGCTGTTTTTTTAACTTATCTTAGGAGGTTAGATATAGGATATGCCTGTAGAAAATATCTGTTTAAGCTACTCTTCATATATACTTTCCTTAATTAAAAACAAAACAACAACTGTTATGTAGTTATGCCTACGTTTAATGACACCCCAGTCTGATTGGCAGCTGACCACAAATCAAGGTTAAAAAGATCAATTTCGTCAAAAATAATTGCTAAAAGTATTTTAGTAATGTTTTAAAACATTTACCTCACTATACCTGAATATCAACAGAGTAGGTCTGTATTAATACGTCATTTAGGGATATGACTAAATGTGTCATTCGCTCGGTATGTCAACGACCTCACTCTTCGACAAAATAAACGCAGAGAAAGATTAGACTTTACCTGTGACTCCTGCGGCATCAGAGGCAGAAAACCAGCAGAAAATGACCAGCAGCGACAATAACCGAGTAAAATCCATGTTTGCGCAAAGTCTCAGGGCGACTTTTCGGTTTTAAAGTTGACTTATTCTGCGGCTGTCCTAAAATCTCTCTCGGTTGAAAAGGCGGTGTCGTGAGACTACCTGTGTGGACTCTGACGTCATGTCAGACCCGCCTACCTGGTAAAGTAACTCCGTGAGAAGAAATTCACTGCAAATACTAATAATGACATTTCAAGGCAAAAGGACAAGTTGGTTTTGAGGTTTTGAATTTTAACCTTTTGCTCCTCTGGTGGTATAGGCTACAGTTAAACAATATAAACACTGCACTATAGCTATCGACCTCCACACACACACACACACACACACCCACCCGAAAGGAAGTGTTCCAGTTCAGTAACTGGTTTCTGTTGTTTGGAAGAGGAAACTATTATGGGATGGAATTTAAGTTCCTTTTACATTATTCAGTCGCTGTCGTGAGCATTGCGCCTCCACACCGAAGATAATCATCATTATCAATATTAATAAATCTGTTTGGTTTCTTGAAACATCACACGACAGTGAAAAAGTGTCTCATTTTGTCCAACCAAACGTACCAAACGCAAATTTTCTGTAACCATAACATTACTGGTATTGTTGCTTGAAAACAATAGAAAGAATTAGTATTATAATCAGTTATTACTGATTATTTCTCTTATTTAATATTTCAGCTCTATTTTCAACTTTGTATTACAGATGTAAAAATAAAATGAATGTTATCAGACTAAATATCCTCTGTAACAAGTTTGTACAGACTATATTTGTCTTTTAGTATGACTGTTGATACCTCTGGAAAGTTTTAGAAACACACCCTGTTAGATCATCTGGTCGATCTCTCACCCTCTCACTATGTCAAAACTGCCCTTATGATGTAAGATGATCAGTTCAAGTTCACCTAAAAAAGCAGAAACTTCCATCTGCACGTTTAAGATCTTGAAAAATACAGATTCTTTTTCCCAGTTTAGAGGAACAAAACTATATCTCTTCAGTGCTCTAATGACCTTTCAATAAAAGGAATAGAATTTAACATAGTTGTTTGTTTTACAAAATGATGAAAAAAACAGAAAGGAAGATGTGGCATAAAATTATTTATTACTATATCACACTTTTTTCAGTATATAACAATTATTCCTAATTATATAATAAATTAAAATTGTGGCAGTGTGGATCTCGATAAACTGCATTATTAAATGAATGGATTAACCAATTAAAAATTATTCATTTATTCATCTTTGCTAAAGTCAACTCTTGCCCATTATGAGAGGATGAGCTAACTGCTGCAGCTGCAGTAGTGTTTGCTGCAGGTGTGATGGTGCTGACTGAAACTACATAAAAAAGGATTAAACAGCATCCTGTAGCACAATCTCCTGTCACAACAATCCCACTTTCAGTTTATAGGTGCACAACAGACAAAAAGAAAAACACTTTATATATTACAAAAGAAGAAAAACAATAGTGTCTTGTAAATTTAAAAAAAAGACCTGCAGGTAGTGTGTCGGGAAAAACAGTTGGACATTTACTTTATTAACAAAAACTAAAATGTAGTTAAATGAGTAAAAAAATACAACTTAAAATATAAAATATATACATATATGTAAAGCTTGTATCATGTATCACTCAACTTGCTAAATTGTTGCTCATTTTAGGTCTCAAAGCCTTCTGGCACATCAAAAAGCTGACAGAACGGCAGCGTGGACTGAAAGATCTAACACATTAAAAATGACCATCATTCACAGTGACATCAAACTGAACTGCAGCAGACTGCAAAGTGCATTAAATAAAAGTTGTAGCTTGTAAGCAATAACTTAGACAGCTCAAAGCACCAAGGCAGTCTTTGCCACAGATGGCTCTCCTAACTTTCCTCACAGAAGTCACAGCAGATTTAAAAAAGTTTTATTTTATTGCCTGAGGGAAGTTTAATGATCAGAAATGAGCTTTTTAAGCCACACACTCAGTGCTCTGAGTGGTCCCTGTGTCAGTTGTATACGTGTTGCTCTTCTTAGAGAACTTCAGAGCACTAAAGGAGACCCTCATCCTCTCCACCGTCCTCTCACTCCTGCAGAGGAACGTGTTCTTCACATGCTCCCTAAAGTCCTCAGAGATGAAGTAGTAGACAAAAGGGTCAACGCAGCTGTTGAGACTTGCCAAGCACAGGGTGGTGATGTAAAATCCGTACAAGTTGTTGGGAGCCTCAGCCAGGAGGAGGCTGTAGTGCACCAGCAACATGATATTACTAGGGGTGAAGCACACTAAAAACATCACCAACACGGTGACGATCAAGACCACAGCCTTTCAGCCTCTTCTTGGCGATGCCTGGATCCGCCATGCTGTTCCTGAGAGCCTTGAACATGAGGATGTAGGATATGATGCACACAACCGTTGGCACGATGAAACCCAAAATTCCCATTGCCAGGAAGTAGCCCGCTGCTATGTTCTTCTGACTGGGCCTCGTGACATCATGGCAGGTAAAAATTTTGAGGTTTGTCACACGGACCTGTTGATCATACAGGTAGAGAGGGATCGTGAGAAGCCAGACCACGACCCAGACTGTGATGGAGACGGCAACAGCTCCACGGTTGTTTTTCTGATGGGTGAGCGGGTGAACCACAGCCCAGTAACGCTGAACACTTATACAGGTGATGAAGGAGATGGAGCAGTACATGTTGCCGTGAGAAAATGCCACCATCACTTTGCACAACCCATCTCCGTATATCCAGTTGTTGCCGTTTAAGTGGTACGCTATTTTTATGGGGACCCAGATGACAAAGAGCAGGTCAGCCAGAGCCAAGTTGGCCATGTAAATCGATGATGGATGCTTTTTCTTGGTCCTGAAGAGGAAAACCCAGATTGCCACGGTGTTGGTGGGCAGACCCACAACAAACACGAAGATATAGATGATTGGCAAGAAGATGGTTGTAAGGTAACTGCTCAGGACTTCTTTGGCTTGGGAGCCGACCGACACCCCTCTTTGGTCTCTATACCGGTGAAGCTCTCTCTTCTGTGTAACATCATGACATGAAAACATATGAAAAGCAGAAGTGGAACAAATTTACATATAGGAACATACAGAAACTGAAGAGTCTTAGTTCCTTTCAACTGTGCGCACTTTGACCTCTTACTTCACACATAACTTTATTGTTTAGTGTTATCAAACTTATTCTGACAGACTAATCCCGGCAACCGAGCCAAAAACATCAAAGAAGCTGGGTATATTCGGCGTGTGTAGTTCAGTTAAGCACCTTCTGGATCCCAATTCTATCTGAGCTGAATATGTTGTCCGTTGAGACAACAAAAACAACAGAGATGGAACTGAAGAGGAGAGATCTTACCTTTTTGCGACAGGCAAGTCTGCATGCAACACAAAAGGATGAGCCACTGAATCCATCGCGTCCTCAAAGTCATGACCGCCAATAGCGGTTAGAAACAATTTCCAGGTACGTTCGCGGGTGCGGCTCAGTTGCTCCTCTTCGACGGTGTAACTGCCATTCACTTAGCAAGGCGGCTTTGAAACCTGCGTGATGTCACCGAGTCAGGTGACCGAGACACACCTCAGGTTGTCTGGACTGTAATTCTCCTTCCGCCATTTAGACAATTCCGGACAATTCCGGAGCTTCTTCTCTTATCTACACTCCAGGAATAGCCGTGTAATCAATGGCATCTCCAGACATGTCTGATAACATCTAATAGGTTTGCAAGACATTATTATGGTTATTATTAAAGCTGATTCTGATAATCTCGTTATTGTTATTACGCTGGCAAACAACCTCTAGTTTGACTTTTGTGGACTACCTCTTTGGTTTAAAGGTCAAAATAAAGTTCCCTATGTCCATATGATCTTCTCCAATCTTCTGTAAACCGGCATTTTATTTAAGTAGACACAATAGTCTAATTTATAAAATGAAGTGACAAACTATAGCCTACAGAGCACAACATCGAACTGATAAAGGGGCATTTTCTGAAGTAGCATATGAAAATGGTAATTAAGATCATACTTTTATTTCCCTTATACATAATTGTGACATTATGAAGATGCTTCTTTACAAGTGCAGAAGTGAAAACATGCACAATGGTGTGGGTTATGTAATATATTCTATTTGTTTTTATAAAACAACGTTTTGTCTTATGTCGTTAGGTCTTAGGGACTCCAAAAAACCTTATCTTTAAATAAATGGGGGGTGGTAATCCCGCAATGGGCACGTGCCTTTGGTGTGAGAGATCCGGGTTCAATCCCCCACTGTGACGCATCCACCATTGTGTCCCTGAGCACTTAACCACTCGTTGCTCCAGAGGTGGGGCGACTTCTGACATATATAGCAATTGTAAGTCGCTTTGGATAAAAGCATCAGCTAAATGAATAAATGTAAATAATTACATATGAAAAACCTTCTATAAGATTTGCATTGTGTCATGAGTGATGCAAATCAGCATGACCCACTTAGAAAAGCAACAAAAACCAGGTCAGACCAGCCACCAGCTGGACTGTTTTATGTGTTTACAGTCAGGCACATGCAGCAGTGTAGCTGAACTCATGAGTTGATCATTGGCAGAAGATAAATCAACAATTCTGATAATCGTGAATCATTTCACTCATTTTTAAAACAACAGTGCCGGACATTCTCAGGTTTTTCTGGTGTATATCACTTTTATTAAAACATCTTTTGGTTTTGAAGATGGGTTCTTAGAAATTGTGACATTTTTACATTATTTATATAATCAGTTAATCAAGGCAAATATTTGGCAGACAAGTTGACATTTAAAATAAGCATTACTTGCAGCCCAATAAAAATATGTGCATATGAACCTTTAAAAAAGCATATTTGCACAATCTGGTACAATACATTTACTAAAACTGTGCTTGCACAAACTCCTTTGGTGGAGAGCCTCAATTTTCCAAAAAAATAGGATGACATTTTATAGTTAATTAAAAACCATAATGTGTGGAGCAGAGGGTTTGGAGTAAATAAGTGGACTAAGAGTAATAAACTACGTAACAGCCATTTCTTTTAGCTTAGACTGAATAATTCAAAATTGTTTATTTGGTCAGTGTTTACTTTACATGAAGTCACAACTCTCGACTAAGACCAATACACAGTGAAAGCGAGGTGGTCAGATTCTATCCTTCGGGCACTATCTGCTGCAGAAACCTGGACAACCTTATAGGTAACAGCACTTCACATTTCCCACCAGCAGAGAGCAGCAGTAAACAAACTATGCCACCATCGGGCTTTGCTCAGCCCATAAGTAGCCTACAAAGTAACACATGATTAACAGCTTGTGCATAAAAATAAGCTTTGCAGAAAATGTATACAGAAAAAAGACAAAACAATAAGTTGTTTCCTTCTATTAAATGAACATATTCATTTTCTGCTTACAAGCTCACATGCTACCCATACAGTGCAAAAATAAAAGTATTTTATACTATACTCAAACATTCAGAATAATTGTTCTAGAAAGCACGTTCTCATCTAATCTTAATGTCCTTCCATATATTGTTTTATCTTTTCTTTTTTTTTACTTTATTCACCACTCAAAAAGCACTTCTGTCACTGCGCGTTTGTTGTTATGAAAACAAGATTCTTAGCTATTTCTGTTGGCATGATAGGTTTAGTTGTCCTCCCTTCATTATAATCACGAAAGGAAAATACATGCAGGAGGCTAAACCCTACATATTCAATTTGAGCTCTTTATTTGCTGGTGCTTGAACTTCATAATAGAATATTTCTATTTGAGAACTTTAAAATCACATTTCAGTTAGGATGATTAATGCCTCTTTAATGTGTCTTATGAGACCAGCAGTTTCCTGTATTGGCTGTTGAGGCTTTTTTGGAAAGAGTCCATTTTGGTGACAGGAGAGTTTGTTTTGGAGCTTTCTATGGATTTCAGAATTGTTATGCTGCTGGATCTGCATGAATTAGATGAGGAATGACTGCTGCCACTGCCCTTTGTGATTTTCTGGCACCTCAGTGCCCTGGATAGTTGCCTCTGGCATTGGGATGATCCAAAGTAGTAGACCAGAGGATCCAGGACACAGTTCAGACTTCCCACACACATAAATACCAGATAGGCTGCATAGGAGCCATCAGGAGCCTCCCCGTTCTTCTCATATCCCTTATTAAACTGCACATAGTGTGCTAGCAGTAGACAGTTTGTGGGAGTGAAACACAGCACAAAGATAACCAACACCGTTAAAGCCATCACCACTGCTCTTGTTCTCCTGCGTGAGCTTCCTGAAATCCCATGTGGGACTCTGCTCAGTGACCAGATCACACGAGTGTAGGACACCACAGTGATGAGCAGGGGCAGGAAGAAGAGGGCGCAGCAGATGGTGATGAAGTAGATCTTGTAGTTTGAGATTAGCTCATTTGGGGACTGGACATCATGGCATGTGGTGATGTTCAACTCTTTAAGGTGAACAGTCTGTTTGGAGAGGACGAGGGGCACTGAACCAGCGAAGGATAGTATCCACATGACTACACAGGCTATGACTGAGTTCCGTGGACATCTCCAAGCCAGGGAGTTGATAGGGTAGACTACCGCAAGAAGTCGGTCCACACTGATGCAAGCTATGAGGAGAACGGAGCAATACATGTTCCAGTAAAAAGCTGCAGTGACCACGCGGCACATGTGCTCGCCGAAAATCCAGTGGTTGCCATTAAAGTGGTAGAAGATCTTAAAGGGAAGCAGCAGGGCGAAAAGTAGGTCAGCGCAGGCCAGGTTCAGCATGTAGATCGCTGCCGGCTTCTTCGGACGGATCCCCAAAGCGAAGGCCACAACCGCACAGATGTTGATTGGCACGCTGATGAGCAAGACCAGTGAGTAGAAGGAAGGTATGAAGACAGTGGACACAGGGCCTGTTAGAAACAGCATTGCTTCTTCTGTGAGTTCTGACCTGTTGGACTTGTTTGTTTCCTGAAATTTTCCTTGTTTGTTTCCTGTTTTATTTGCAGAACTATTAACTTTGACGATATCATATGAATCATGTCCTTTGTCATCCAGCTCTATGGGTTCATCTGTGACTGAATTGTCAAAAGAGTGAAGGTCCTCCTCGCATGGAGCCTGGAGAGAGAATAAATTGTGTCAGGGTCAAGATGCAGGATCGAAAGACATTTTTAATCACATAGTGATTTATATCAGAACTCAAAGATTGACTGATTCATTGATCTGAAACCATCAGTCGATTAAATGATCAACAGAAAAACAATAGCTCCAGATTCTCAAATGTGAATATTTCACCTTTTTTCAATTAGCCTATATTAAATTGAATATCTTATCTGAATATCAGACAAAAAAAGCAATATGAATGTATCAACCAGGAGGGTTGAGTTATAGACTGGTAGTGGTGGTTCCTTAAATCAATTAGCCTATTTTAATGAATTAATGGTTTCAGTCATTTCAGAAAAACAAACATTGTAGAACATAGCAAATATTATCTGTTTCCAGCTTCTTAAATGATTTGTTGCTTTTTTCTTTTATATATAAACTGAACATTTTTAAGTTTGACATGTGATGGTGTCACCATAGCCTGTGAAGCTGGTTGGTTGACATTTCATTGTCCTTACCATTAATTAAAATCGAAATAAAAATAATCGCTTTGAAGCCCTTTAATGTTGTTGCAGGCTGCAACTGATGGTAAGTATTGATTAATCTTCAGTCAAAGAAATGCTAAGAAGAAGTTGTGAAAAAAAATGCCCATCACAACTTCTCAAAGTTGACCTCATCATGTTTTGTTCTGTTGACTAAAGGACTAAAACTCATAGATATTCAACTTACTCTATCTATGACAAACAAAAGCAACACGTTCTCATATTTGAGATGCTGGATTCAGAGAAAGTCTGAAATTGTTTTACTCCTGCTTGAAAAACAAATCGACTCAGAATAAATAACTCAAAATAGTAATTTAGTAAATCGAATTTCATTAATCAAATAATAGGCCTACAGTAAAATCATCATCATTTCATGCATTTTCAACCATAACTGGTAAAGATAGGCTACGTATTTGTCGCCTATCAGCAGCCACGTTGTTTTAAATTCTGTAGAAAGTGACATGAAGTCTTACCGTTATTGGCTGCATCTGTGGCAGCACACGCACACATCCAGAACCAACAGGAAAGTTTTTGGACCCAGTGAAAACATATTGCTGTCGAAAAATGAAGTCATAAAAACAGGAGAGAAATAACCAGTTTTAAATTCTCCGTCTTTCTCTAGCCTTTCCCAGGATATTTCTGCTGCTGAATATCTTCCTGTGGATGTAAAAGTGAGTTTCCGCCCACAGTCCAGTAGGTCCGAAACGCCCCATCCACCAATCAACTGCAGTCTGAACACAGAGAGACATTCCTGTGGTCTGATGTCACCTTCCTGTCTCACAGCAGCAGTCAGATCTAATCAAACCATTCATGTGCAAGGACGAAATTATCCATAACAAAAAAACATTTCCTGGAAAACGGGGATTATTTTCTTTATTATAATATATTTAAAACTTGTGTGGATGCAGTAAATAAAATTACAACTAACAGTGATGACAGAAAGGAAAATTAATCAGTAGTATGTTGACAATTTCAGTCAGTTAGGCTAATCAGTAATCTAAAATTACAGGCTACATGGCTTTCATCCTTTTCTTCTTTTAATCATTAATCATCACTTTAGTCTGAAAGTCACCAAGTGCATCACAATAAAATCACTTAACACAAGAGCAGCAAAATAGAATAGGGTCAACAGAAATAACATCAAGGAAAAGGTGAAACATCTGCTCAGAAGCCAAGGAAATATAAGTGATTCTTGAAATGTTTTCAATTGAATTGGACCGATCTAGAACGACAAAAACTAAATTTAGTATAAAATAAAATAAATTCTAAGTCTTCACCAAGCTCTGGGAACATCCAATAGACAGTTAGTTACAATTCAGAAAATGTAGCTGCTTGGTGCCTTGTAGGTGATAACCACGTCTTTCTTTCATTAATACATTTAGTGATTTACAACAGTGCAACCAAGAAAATACACTTGCTCAGCAGGGACTGGGATAGCAGAGAACAACCACATAGATTTTATAAATATGTTTTGATGGTGTAATTGTAATGGAGTTGTTTCTGAATATGTCAAGACTGAGTTGAAGTTACAAAGTGTGAATGGGTTTGTGGTTTGTGTGTGTGTGTGTGTGTGTGTGTGTGTGTGTGTGGGGGGGGGTTTGTACATAAACACAACAAAATTTCTTTGACGTGAAGCAACATGTCTCTGGAGACGCTAAAATACTTCCTCTGTTTATATCAGAAAGACAGTAAATTACAGAAAGGCAGTACAAATAAATATTTTAGGGCTCGTTCTAACTTTTTATAATAAAGAACCAATGTTATGTGACTCTTTGTGATGAGTTATATTTAACTACATCAAAAGTTTTGGAAAGTGTATCATGATGTCCTCAGCAGAGGCAAGAAACTGAACATCTTTTTGTCTCTGTGTGGTTAAATTCTTTGTACACATGCTCACGTAAACTAGCTGTTCAGACACTAATGGCCTAAGAGATTACAGACTATTTGCTTACATTTTGCACAAGGCAAGAAAGTTCCAACTGCTTCTGGTAGAACTCAAGACTAAACAATTCACTGGAGTGTTTTCCTTTATGTGTCTGCTCCTGAGCGGTGTACAGTTCTGAAATAAGGACAGAGGATAATACTTGAAAACAGAAAAAGTGTGAAACATATAAAATGTTTGTTAGAAAGTAAGATAAATGTGCTGGTTACTTTCTCTGTATGGGGTGAGAGTCTCTGACACAAGGAAAGAAGGGGGAAGGATGGGGTGGGAGTCGTCTGACTCATTCATCCTGAGTTTTAAATCTCCTGGGGTCAATATCTGAGCTCAGTGACTTAAGACTAAACCCATTTCTGGAAAAAAAATATTTGTCACAATGATTTGTTTTTTATTTTTAGTTTGTCACACGTAACACGCCCATTATGAAACGAAACCGAATTTGAAATATCAGCTTGGTCATGTTTATACAGGTTCTCTTTAAAGGAATAGTTTTGAGAAATATGCTTACTCGCTTTCTTGTTAAAAGTTAGATGAGTAGATTGTTCTCAAGTTTGTCTGTTAAACATGAAACTGGCAACACGTGCTCATTTAGAAACGATAGAAGAGGGCATAGTTGATGTCTCCAAAACAACCTATATGAGTGTTTTAATGACTCCCAAAACAAGGAAATAAAACAATGTTGTGAGAGCGGTAAGAGTGAACCGAAACAGTGTAGGTCTCGGGCCATTAAAACAAAAAAGTGAGAAGAAACACACTATAAAGCTCAGTAGAGCTGGGGATATATTTAAGTATCATCATGGGCGTCCCGCTTCACATGCAAGTAGTCATGCTTACTATTGTTTACATAGAAATAGTGATTAAAGCCGCTTTAAATTTAGTCAAGAGAGAGAATGCAGCTGTACATGATATCCCTAGTATGTTGGTGTTGGGCGTTCCTAAAAATAACATATGCTCATTCCTTCTCACAGGAGGAGGCAGGATACAGACTGTGGGAGATTAGTTCCAGAGAGTCAAGGGCACAGTTCCAGGCCCGTGTTAAATTCCTGTTGTTTCCTGTCGCCACTTTAGCACATTTTTATCGTTCCCTGGACATCGTCCTGTCAGGCTGTGAATTCATCAATAGGGTATTAAAACTGTTTCGGGAAAGGAACAGACAAAAACATGGAGCTGAACAATGGGACAAGCACACAGGATATTATACTAAGTTCTCAGTCAAAGTTTAAAACGTAAAAGGTGTCTCTGCTGGATTAACAGGGAAATCTGCAGAGTCATCATTATCACATCCTCTGTTATTTCTTTTAATTCATTCTATAGAAGAAATACTAATGAAGATAATATACTGGCTTTGTCAATTTGTGTATGAGGAGAGAGTAAGAAAGAAAGAGGCAGTCTGACATAGGATGATTCACTCTGGCTATATGTTGAACAGATTGAATATACTTCTGAAAGAGGAACATTGGGTATTTTGGTTCATCATGATAGAGCAAGGTGTCTGTTATAAATAGCCTACATTCAAAGACAGAAGTGCAGTCAGAGAGCTAGCAATGTATGGGGGGGTGGCCTTTAAAGAGGTTTATGCAGAAATGCAGAAAACCTACTAAACCTACTAAACTGTCTGGAGTTAGTTACTGATGTAGACACAATGGTGGAAGAAGTCTTCTGATCCTTTAGTAAGAAGCAGCACCACCCCCAAGGGTCTTGTTGGGATTGCAATTTTCAGTGTAAGGCCAATCTGATGATTCACCACTAGATGATGTATTAATTGGAACAAAATACCGTTTATTATTAGTAGGATATTTTGGTGGCCTGTGCACAATACGGAGTGAGGATATAATTGTGATTACCTCAGATATATTCTTCAACGCCACGAGTAGTAGGAATGTTATACATTTTTGTTATTCAGTTATTTAGGGAAAGTGCCCTTATGAGTAATTTGGTGGGGGAGCAACAGTCTTAGTGCTGTAAACCAGGCTCTCTATCTGCAGTGTGAAGTTTTCCCTGGTTAACTAAGCTGACTCACACTAACTATGAACTTAGCAAACTCTCTAATTATCTGTGAACAGCCCAGTGCGAAGTTAATGGTTTAAGCCCCACCCATTTTGAATACAGATACAGATTCATATCATTTAGTTGGTTGAACAGATACATATCCCACAGATAGCAATAACAGTGTATTTGCTAAATCCTCCTAGCAACAATTGCTGGTGTGACAGCTCCTTCCACTCTGCTCAGTCTGGTTTTCTATTTGCTCTGCTTGAGTTTTTCCCCTTTCAGGAAGTGACAAGGCAAAAGGATGGTTTTTATAGCGATAAGAAGTTCATCAGGACTAGTGGCACCATTTAAAGCTAGTTATCCGAAGCTTTCTCTGCTCTCCACAGTTTCCTTTATGCTGTTATTATACATAAACATTTAGTGGAGTGAAACGAGCAGTAAGAAATCTGCAGAATCAGTAAACACCACCAAGGTTTGTGGGTGAGACACGGTCAAGCTAGCATTAATAACACTTTAACTGATGTCCGTGAATTTTAAATAGGCAGTGATTGTTTGTAAAACCTGCCATAGCGGATTTTGGCCCTTTGGGGCCATGAAAACAAGTTGTCAACACAATACTGACATACCATCACCTTGTTAGCGAACATGTGCTTATTTAGAGAGCAGATACAGAGCAACATCATCTTTCATTTCGAGTCATGTCTCTGTTCACTAACACCAAGTGAACTTCAAGCTGCTAAATGTGCCACTGTGTTCACCACTTAGTTGCTAACTGTAACTGTTTCCAACATTTAGGTTAGTTTAGTTAAGTTTATTCTAGTTTAGTCTATCTGGAATTTTTTCTCTGAAAATAACTGCGAGCTGCAGCTGGAAACAAGGTTAAGGGGTGAAGTGAGAGTGAAACAAAACAGTAAAACAAAAGTAAACTGAAAGATACTAAAACACATTGTAGAGCTGAGGGTAACTGCAACTTTGGGAGATAATTATCTATGGTTTCATCACCATGAGAGTAGCCTTCCACATTGCGCAAAGACATTTGATTAATTTTAATACAAAATTATTGAGGATTGTAGCTTGAACTTCCTTTTAACAATTTACCACTGTTTACACATGTTTTCCCCTCTAAAGATATAATTCTGATGCCTGAACAGAAGCAAGGCATTGTCACATTATAATGTGGTCCACATTCACAACAGGGTTTCAGGCAGTTTACATATAACTACTGCAGGAAGCATGACAGGAAAGCATCCAAATAGTCCTCATTTGGTTGATATAGATCCTACAGATAGAGATAATGGTGTTCTTGCTCATCTCCGGTGTGACAACCCCGTCCACTCTGCTCTGGTCTGGTTTCTATTTGATCTGACTAAGTTCCTCCTCTTTCAGGAAGCCAAGAGGCAAAGGGATGGTTTTAATTTACGTTGAGGGTCATCAGGGCTGTTGGGATGACGCCAGACAGTTGTTTGAAGTTTTCTCTGCTCTCACACTCACTTTACCATTTTGGCAACACCACACTGTTTCTTCAGATATTCCGTGCACCCCACTCGTTGCACTCCAATGTTTCTGGAAAATAGTTAACTTTAATAAATGATTTTCTTTTGTTGTCTGAAACATGAGCCCATTCATGACACTGTGAAATTAATGTAGTGGAATAAAAAGTGCAATATTTCCCCCTGAAATATAGTGGAGTAAAAGAGTAAAATAGCATTAAATCTAAAAACTCAAGAGACATACCATCAAAAATATACACAATATATACATAAGTGGTTGAGTAAATTACCTTCTTCCATTGTAGACAGGTTCATATTAATTAATAATAAATAAAAAATATATAAGTAAATAAAAACATGACAATTTTGTTTCATAGAGTCACTGTGAAGTGTTGAAGATGACTTATTTCCTTGCTTGCTAATGGTCATGAATAAATATTAAGCTATGCCAGAACTGTTTTAGTTTAAGGAAAAAGCAAGGGCTGACTTCAAGAGAAACTTTTCGAGGAGAGGGAATGAATTTTTGATTTATCATCTTGAATTTTTGGAGGTGATCCTTCCTTTCTTCAGTCCCAAACCTACTTAAAACCTCAACGTCTCTCTTAACCAAAGACAAAGTTAGCACACAAGCACACCTCAAAGGGTTAAAACACACATGTTACCACAAGTTTTACGACAAGTGTTTTGCAATACTGATCCTTCCACCCTCACTACAATGACCAAACAATTACACAATGAATCCAGCTTTCAAGATAGTATAGTACAAGGGTTGGAACATTGACCTGGCACCTGTTAGCCACAGTTTTCCTTACGTTGTTGTACAGTAAGATTTAGTGCAGTGGAAAGAGCAGTAAGAGAGCTGCAGAATCAGTAAACTTCACCAGGGTTTGTGGATCAAGCTAGCGAGACACTGTATTAATAACACTTGAACTGATGTCTATGAATTTGTAAACAGGCAGTGATTGTTTGTAAAACCTGCTATAACTGATTTTTGGTCACTTGGGGGGCCGTGGAAAAAAGTTGTCAACACAACTCTGACACACCAATCACCACCTTTTAACTTAACATGTTCAACTTCTTCGCAGGTGCTTATTTAGACAGCAGATACAGAGCAGCTATATCTTCCATTTAGGTTGTGTTTCTGTTCACTAACTCCTGTGGGAAATATGCTCTCTAACAGCTACATACTCTTTACTGCTCTTTATCAGCTCAAGACCCAAAAGAGAAGTCGATTTGAAAGTGCCTTTCTGAGGTCGTGCTGAACAACTCATCATCTTGTGCGGATTCATCACCACAAGAGAAGCCTTTCATATCACACAGAGACATTTGATCTATTGTTAATACAAACCAACTTTAAACTCCTTTTAACATTATATACCCACTATTTCTTTCCTCTCAAGAAGTGTGCAAAAACACAAGTAATGGTACTTTTAAAAATTATTTTAATGAGAGGAAAGAATATTTACTTTAAAATGTGGCCCAGATTCACGAAAGGGTTTCTTGTTGTTTGAAAGGCCAGTACAGGAAATCATCCAAATTGTCCACTTATCTGAGCCATCTGTGATTACCAGCAATGACCCTGACAGCTATTTTTGAGTGCAGAGATAATTTGACAGTAGTGCATTCTCAGGAACTTTGGGCAACAAGTGGGAAATTGATGACAACATAAAGTGACTTCAGTCATAAAAAGGACAAAAAGCAAAGGAATAAAATAATTCTAAAATCAAGTCAAATATCGCCCTCAGGTGGGGAAAACTGACATTTCATTCTAACATAGGTGTGTTTCCAGTTTTAACATCAGACAAAACCAGCAAAAGAGGATGTTTAGAGTTTTTATAATAACCTAAAAGGCTTGAGGGAGATGAAATGAATCATTACAGAGACACAGTCACCCCTAATAGGTCACAGCCTCACAGTCGGTGTATGAATTTGATATGCTTAGGGAAAGCAATGCTTGTAAGTAAGTAAGTGAAATGTACTTAATACAGCACTTTTCACAGAGCAAGTCAAAAGGTTCTTTACAATAATACATAGGTTAAGCAGAAACAGTAAAAAATGGTAAAATAGTCAAGCAATAAGACATAAGCAACATAAAACCGTCAAAGTAATCAGACAAACAACTCGATTGTACACAGCAAATAGACCAAGGTCATAAATAAAAGAGTCTTCAACTGCGTGCTCCACAGTGTCGGCGCCAGCACTTGAAATGCCCTTTCACCTTTAGTTTTCAGACGTGCACGTGGTAGCCTACAACTACAAGTAGGCTTTGGTTTGAGGAACTAAGAGGTCTAGTGTTGGTATACGAGTGGAGCAGGTCTGAGATGTACCCGGGTGCCTGACCATGCAAGGCTCTGGATGTCAAAACGAGCACTTTGAACTGAATCCAGAACTTGACCGGGAGCCGATGTAATAAAAACAGGACTGGTGTTATGTAACTGGTCCAGCTGGACCAGGTCAACAGCCTTGCAGCAGTGTTTTGGACCATATGTGAACATTCCAGGGCCAACATGCTGAGGCAGGTGAAAAGGGGGTTACAGTAATCTAACCAGGATGAAATGAACGCATAAATCATCATCTCAAGTTCTGGTTTTGAGACAACGGGGTTGAACTTGGCAAAGTTACTTAAATGACAGAAACATGAATGGGTCAAAGATATGACATGTTGTTAAAAACGCATTGATGTGTCAAACATAAGACCCAGATTCCTGAAGTTTTAATTGTTCTGCTGGGTGATGGTGGGAGCTGTGCTGTCAGGTGCAACAATACGGAGCTTGTTTGAAAAGTGCTTTCTCTCCCATATTCCATATACAGAAGGCAGAACTGTGGCATGTTATTGTTGACTAATTTAATGGTACAGGAAACAAGTGTTTTCCGTTGATGCTTTACAGTCACGCAGGCAGGAAGGAGATACATCATGATGCTTCACAGCTAACAGGCCTAAAAAAGATGTGGTAGGCTCGATAGAAAAAGGTGTGACTCTTTCTTCTCAGAAATCAACATGCTTCCTTTTGCTTTCATTTTGTATGCTCAGGAATCTCACATTAAAAACTCAGCAAAAGTTTTTCACTGGTCGACAAAAATTACTTGTGTCGACCATGTGACCCAAGATAAGTCACAACACAACAGGGAGAACATAACCACTGACTTTATGAGGCTGCTCATCAAATATGGCAAACAAATATTTGTGTTTTGTTTGCGTCACTGGTGATATCAACTGCAGTGCAGAGCAGATTCATCCTATTTTCAGTCTTCTCTGATGTGTTCAGTTGCTTGTTGACAATGATGTCAGATGACTGAAATTGGACACCACATGACAGAGGGCGTCAGTCTGAGCTGGCTGTTAAACAGATACGATAATAAAAACATCTCTTCCCACACATCCAACGAACAAATTAAATGAAAACCGAGGTCACATCTGTGTACAGCTGGATGTTAGAGTCATTGGATGTGCACATAAAAATAGTTATACACACTTATACAAAAATAGTTATACACAGGTTATGGTGTCCTGTAAATACTAAAGTAAGATAAAAAAAAAATCTGAAAACCTGAGTAGAACTTATCACAAAAGACGCCTGGAGGTAAATTTTGAAATATGAGAAATATGGATGTTTCAGCTTGACGACACAGCACCTGGTACGCTATAATCTAAGTTTGTGTGCATACATGTAATAATTTTGACTGCTGAAGTATCAGTAAACAACTTTCTAAAGGGTTTAGGAACCAAAAGATGACAGTTATATGTGTATTGAAAAGACAAAAAAGAGGGAAGTGAAGACTAGCGTATCATCTTCAGACAGACACTTCCTTCTTACTCACTCGCCCCTTCCTGCACATTACGTCACTCTACATCTCTCCAGGGAAAAGCTGAGAAAAAAATCCCCAAAGTTTCACATTTGACACATATGTAAGGCAGAGGTCGATAGAAACATTTCCATTTAACTTAGGGGTTGAATGTTTCAGTGAAGCACCACATAGTTCCAATGAAGTATATGAACAAATAGATACAGTACAGATTTGAGAGTGAAGAAAATCTAAGTAATAATTATACTGGGATTTTTTTGTAAAAAAGAACACGGACAATATGTCATGGCAAAGATACATAAATAGCTATAATGTCATTATAAGTCACATTTGATTCTCGTGAAGCATAGGATGGCGGTTCACACTGTTCAAGTTAAAACAAAGACCAAGAGGAGCCCACATTCCTCTTGAATCATATACGATGTCAAGGTTTTTTCTTTTTCACTGGGTAGGTTTGGGGAGGGTTTTTGCAGCCTGAGCACTCCCACAGAGCCGCTGTAGCATGCAGAAGTGACACTGGTGGCGTAATATGCATCTGAGTAGATTTTCAGAGACAGAGACACAGAGATTTGCTTGTCTAACTTGAGTTGAATACAACGAAAAGAAAACATGATGAAACTTCTTCTCTTTTTCCTTGTTTTGGCTCTCTGTCTAAGTGGTACACTTCAAAATGAAGGTAAGAGGTGTTTATCAAAGTTTAGTTAAAGAATGAGCCTTCTAGGTTAGATGATTACAGTTCTATTACCTTCTTATGTTACTTGTAGTGATAATATCTAATTACATCTAACTTAATAACTGTTCATTATTGTCTGATAGCTCTCTGAATACTTGCTCTGTAGCTGATTTGATTGTGGAATTAGATAAATTGAAAACAACAAGCTACAACTTGCACGGTAGAGGCTCACTAATTCATTTTAAAACCAGTTGTTGTGGCAGAAGATGGCTCAGTATCATTACAGCTGTCAATTAATCGACAAGTAACCCAGATAGCACACATACGTGTTGCCGATGTCGGCCTGAGATCGTACATCGAATTATATTTATAACGTCTGACATACATCGGCGTATAGTCGGATTTCTCCACACTCCATTTAACTTCTCAGATGGGTCGGCTTTGGATCGGCGCAATGCTAGTAATACGATGCCGCCCATACCAGAGTCAGAGCAGTCAGAGGCGCACTCTCGTTATCAGACAGACTGGCAGCGCTGGAGAAGTGACAAGTTGGGTTGTCAGGTAAGCGATCCCTTGAATAACGTTAAATAGCGATTATGTTAATTATGTGACATGTAATAAAGCATAACGTTGTTAGAGCCCTGTGCCGTTGTGCCATACTTTTTTGCACTTTTTATACACAGCGTCTAACGTTATGTGTTTAACATTACACAGCCGATAAACCGGACTATTAACTAGCATTAGCTAGTTTAGCTAACGTTAGCTAACGTAGACTAACCATGTTCCGTACACTTTGCGCACTTCACTGCACTCCACTGACCACCATGCTGTTGTTGAGAGCCTGACAAGTATGATTGTATGCTCATTCCCTGGGGGAATACCTATTGGACAGTTTATTCTTTGATTGATGTCTTTTGAACCAATAGTATTTCAGATAAGTGGGGAAAAGTACCTCCTCCGCATGTGTACGGATGTTCATTAGGGTTAACGGTGTTCCGTACAGACCGAATAACTTGATTTCAATGGCGAAAATGTACCATATGTGAGTTATTAATTTATTTTAACAGAGAGGAAGTTATTTAAATTAGGAATAAAGGTCAGGACATTTAATCTGTTTAAAACACAAGTTAATTACTGCTTTAATAAGCTAACGTTAGAAGGCACGTGAGTTAAGCATGAACCATGATAGTAAAATCATAGTGAACAACATTACCATATCTTTCTGAAGAACAAGAATAAGGGCAAACAGTGTGCATTTGTTAATTTTTTGTTAACCTTATCTTAATCCTTTATAAATATAAACATCATCACTGCACACAGGATGACATGCAAACAGCGTCTGTGTTGTGCTGCGTCTTTGCTGCCTGTCTCAGTGTGGAGTGGCTCCAAGCGGTCATTGCCTGGAACTGACATTTAAAAAATCCCATTTCAAAGAATTTATTCAACAAAATGTAATATATTTACGGATTTGTGGTAATATTATAATCATTTCATAAAGACTGTAGTGCTGTGAGAATAATTAATTCAAACTAAATATACATTTTCGCTGCTGTAGTAGTCTCCCCACACAAGCTGCTTTTTGGACTGTAGCTTGCCCACCCTCCATTTTCAAACGCAGTGGGCGCACCTAGCAAACTTACTGAAATCACACTGAAACAAGCGAAACAATCTTTTTTTGGTAGGGAATAAAAGAGGGGGAAATTACGGCAGCAGAGCGCTTTCCCACTGCCGGTTGGTGACTGTTTTGATGACGCAGCTGTCGTAATCTTGCCATTCTGGTAAGACCGTCAAGACCAACGGCAGCAAGTTTCCACTGTGTTTCATTTCTCCTGTTTTACAGGTATTATTATCTGTTTACACGCCCTGCGCCTGGGGCCTGTAACAGATTTTTGGGGGCTCGTCCGGGATTGGCAGTGCCAGATGGTCCGACAACTGCTGATCCAGTGATCCATGAACCTTGGGCCAGAGTGACGACACGTTGCCAGAGCAAGGGATACTGCGAGTGTGCGACTACAAGGGCGAGGGAATCAGCGAAGGAAGATCCAAGCCAACAGAGTGCAACTCGGCATTTCCACGGTGTCAACAGCGTGCGGCATGTCTGACAAGGAGAGAAAGAGACTTGTTTGGGAGATCAAGAAAGGACTCCACAACCTGACAGCTGAAAAGATCTTCACGCTTACCCGAAACATTGGATCCGTTGATGAACTTGAGTCAGATAAGTTCGATGAAAATGATGAGGAAAGTTGTTTTCGATATTTGTCTGCTTACATGTCTAGCAACTACCTATTGATGTTAGAAGATGAGGGTATTTCATGGTTACTGGACCTTAAAGATAAAATAGATCAAATCATTAAAAATCATAGTAAGAGTCCAGTGACTCAGCTGGTTAACACTGAGGTGGAGGCAAACACCCTTATCCATTTGCCTTTATTGCCTACTAACAGAGGAACTGCTAGTACTAATTCTGGATACATGCTAACTGAAGTGAGTAGTGTAAACACTGACACACAGAGGACACACACACAAGCTAGTAACACCGCTGATAATGCTGACACCCATGATTTTGATGTGAAGAGGTTACTGGCTAGTTATGAGGAGCTTCACAACAAACTCCTCCAGTTGAATGTTCCGCTTACCACACACAGTACAGATAAGCACCTGTTTAGTCCGAGGGACGGTGTCCAGCCCAGCAGACAAAATACAGTCCACTCACCTTCATACTTACCACACTCCAATGTAGAGAAAATGTCCACTCACACCAGTAGGCTTTACGCTGATAACCAACCTCACTACATCCCTCAGCTCAGTGCAGAACAGCCCACCCATGCAGGTGAAACTATGATAGCCCTAAAAGATCTTCCACTTCTACAGCGTAGGGAATTTAAAATACATGGAGGGCAGATAGGGGATACTGCATCATATATGAGCTTTAATAGCATCTGTAAACAAATAGATGAGGGACTGAGGGAGAGACACACACATAGTGAGATTATCAGAGGAGTTCTGCGTATAATTAAACCTGAAAACTTCAGGGATATGCTGACTAACAAAGAAGAAATGACTGTCACAGAGCTGAAAAGTTTCCTCCAATCTCATCTTGGTGAAAAGAGTAGCACAGAGCTATTTCAAGAACTAATGTGTGCGAAGCAACATGAACATGAGACACCCCAGCAGTTCTTATACAGGATGATTGGGCTAAAGCAGAAGATAGGATTCACATCCAGACAAAGTAACTCTGTGGTTAAGTATGACACATCCACAGTACAATGTGTGTTCCTGAACACCATCTACCAAGGGCTGGGTGAGAAACATGAAGATGTGCGACGAGAGCTAAAACCTCTCCTGTCCAACCCTACTGTGTCTGATGAGTCATTATTAAGACAAGTAATTAAGACGACCAGTGAAGAAAGTGAAAGGAAGCGCAGACTAGGTCGCAGCTCCGTCCGCAAAGTGACTCAGGCTCACAGCACTCAAGCAGAACCTGAAAAGATAGACAAAGGCAATAAAAATGCTGAAACTGACAGTAAAGACATGACAATTCAAAGACTAACTGCACAGGTGGAGGCTTTAACCTAGACCATAGACTCATTGAAACAAGAAAGGACACCATTTCAAGCGCCTGAACAGCCATACTCACCTGTGTGTAAATACCCCAGTGAGAAAGCAAGACCACAGAGGAAGCAGAGGCCCTATGGATGCCCTCAGTGTGTAGAGCAGGGTCTGCCTAACTGTAGCCACTGTTTCGCCTGTGGAGGAGAAGGTCACCGCGCTGTGGGTTGCCTGAAAAAGTCGAAACAGCCGGGAAACGGGCATCGGTCATGGCAGAGGGACAACTTGTGACCGCATGCAAGAGAAAGTCCCACTACAGTGATGTTCTGGAGTCCAAGTCTGCTGAGGTGAGCTCAGTTGTTTCCCCCCAGCCGTCCAACATAACTCAGCCAGTCACAGAAAAAGTAGCTCCACTAATTTAACGCAAATCCCTGCTTAAATGCAGCATGGCTGGCTATGCTGTCACCGTTCTGTTAGACACTAGGGCCAATGTCAGTATCCTTGACTGTACCTGGAAAGAAAAATACTTACCCTGCCAAGAGATCCGACCTCTCAGCGAACTCATTGACAATGAGTTGGATGTTCTGGCCATCACAGGAGATGAAATCCCCTACGATGGATGGGTGGAGGTAGTAGTCAACCTACAAGGCAACGATGATAGACCTATCAATTCGAGTGCCATTCCTGGTAAGCCGGATGCAGCTAGAACGACCATTAATAGGTTTTAATGTCATCCAAGAGCTCATCATGGCACACCAGAGTAGACCCAAAGTATTGTCTATTCTCACGAATCTCCTCGCCGGTGCCATGGAAATTGACAGTGTCAGAGCTGAGACCATAGTGAGCTGAGACCCAGATACGTGAGGAAGAATGTACTATTGTGAAGGTTGGTTTGAAAGGGGCCATCATCCGTCCCGGTGAAACTGTTCATGTCAAATGTCAAGTTCCAGCCGATTATTATTCCTCCGACTCAGTAGTATTATTTGAACCCAAGTTTGACAGCTCACCATTGGAGAGGTTAGACATTGGTGAGGGGCTAATGGAGATCTGTCAGGCTGACAGGCCCTATGTTGAGGTGCCCATAGGGAACCACACGGAGCAGGACGTGATATTACCCAGCAGAACAGTTATAGGAAGTATCGAGACTGTCGTGAAAATAATTGAAGTACACCAAGCTCCAGTACATGGTGTTGACTCTCCACTCACCCCTGAGTCAAACAGTGGCAACTCACCTACGATGTGGCACCCTCCTGTTGATATAAGCCATCTAAACGAGGAACAACAGAAGAAGGTGAAACAAATGCTGTATGAAGAGTCTCAAGCTTTTGCTCAGGATGATGATGACATAGGATGCATCCCCAGTCTCCAAATGAGCATCAACCTCAAGGATGATATACCTGTCCAGCGGACCTATGTATCTGTTCCGAAGCCACTCTACAAGGAGGTCAAGGAATATGTCCAGGATCTGATCGCTAAGGGATGGATTGTAAAGTCAAAATCACCATTTGCTGCTCCAGTGGTCTGTGTTAGAAAAAAAGATGGAACACTCAGACTGTGTATTTACTACAGACTACTCAATCAAAAGACAGTGCCAGACCGACATCCCCTACCCTGCATTCAAGACCTAATTGACACTCTTGGAGGTCACAGCTGGTTCACCATTTTAGACCAAGGAAAGGCCTACCACCAGCGCTACATTGCTGAGGGGTCTCGTCACCCTGGGGTCTATATGAATGGGTGAGGATACCATTTGGCCTGGCTAACGCTCCAGCTGCTTTTCAGAGAAGCATGGAAGAAATGCTTGACAACCTGCGGGATGAATGCTGTATTCCCTATTTAGATGATGTCCTTTGTTATGGAAAGTCCTTTGAAGATCACATTGAGGGGGTAAGGCGGGTCCTGAGAGCTCTACAGCGGCATGGTGTGAAGCTCAGACCAACAAAATGTGAGCTGTTTAAACAAGAAGTCAGATATGTTGGGAGGCTGGTCTCTGCTGAAGGAGTGAGGATCGACCCAAAAGACCTGGATGCTGTACTAGCCCTGCGGGAGAAGACGCCCAATACGGTGGGAGATGTTAGAAAACTACTGGGATTCCTCAGTTACTATAGAACATACATCCAAGACTTTTCCCGCATCGCCAAACCCATCTATGAATTGCTGCAGATAAAAGGGAGTCCAACAGAAAAACTACCAGGGAGACTGAAGAGAGGGAAAGGTGTGGAGCTGTCATCAAGAGCCCCGGTCCAGTGGACAGCGGAGCACCAGAGCATCCTCTATAGGCTCACTGATACCCTGACCAACCCACCTGTACTAGCATACCCCGACTTTGACCTGCCCTTTGTAGTACACACTGATGCCTCAGAGCAAGGGCTAGGTGCGGTGCTGTACCAGCGACAAAACGGAAGACTAAGAGTCATTGCCTATGGTTCTCGGACTTTGTCTCCTGCTGAGAAGAACTACAGGTTTCATCCTGGCAAACTGGAGTTCCTTGCTTTGAAGTGGGCTGTCTGTGAGAAGTTCAGGGACTATCTGTTTTATGCATCCCACTTCACAGTCTACACAGACAATAACCCGTTGACATACATCTTGAGCACAGCCAAACTGAATGCTGTTGGTCACAGATGGGTAGGTGAACTTGCAGACTTGAGGTTTGACATCAGATATCGACCAGGAAAAAACAATGTTGATGCAGACACCCTCTCTCGTCTACCACTGGACATTGACGGCAGAATGCACCCAAGAATTGTCCAAAGAAACTGTCTGTGCAACGTGGGGAGGTAGTCAGGCCGCAAAGAACCAAGATATTACTTACGTGGCAGTTCTTAATCTGACACAAGATCCGGAACCACATGTGATGGGGCCACTGCCCACTATTGACCATGATGAGCTGGTCAAAGCCCAGAGAGAAGACCCAGCAATCGGGGCACTAATAAAACTGAAGGAAACAAAAGGAGTCTTGTCAAATGAAGACAGGCGAGGAGCAAATGGTCCCCTGCGTAAACTCATGCATGAATGGGGTAAACTCAACATCAGGAACGAACTTTTGTACAGACAGACCACACAACGAAAACAACTTGTCCTACCAACAAAGTACCAGGCTGTGGCTTTAAAGCACCTCCATGATGACATGGGTCATGTAGGAACGGAGAGAGTCCTTACCTTGGCAAGAGATAGGTTCTATTGGCCCTTTATGAAAAGAGACATTGACGTATATGTCACCAGAAGATGCCCTTGTATCAAGAAAAAGAAACCAGTCACCCATATCAGAGTGCCAAGTATCACCAGCACTTTGCCACTGGAACTTGTCTCCATTGACTACATGCACTTAGAGACTAGCAAGGGTGGTTACGAATACATCTTGGTTGTCATAGACCATTTCACCAGATTTGCCCAGGCTTATCCAACAAGAAACAAGTCTGGAAGAACAGCTGCTGAAAGAATCTTCAATGACTTCATTCCTCGCTTTGGATACCCAGCGAAGTTACACCATGACCAGGGCAGAGAGTTTGAAAACGAACTGTTCAAAACACTACAACAACTAACCGCAGTAAGCCACTCCAGGACAACACCTTACCATCCTCAGGGTAATCCAGCAGAACGGCTAAATCGAACCCTGCTTCAGATGCTGAGAACTCTAGAAGAGAAAGAGAAAGGCAATTGGAAAGAACACTTACCTCAGATCGTGCATGCATATAATTGCACCAAACATGAAGCCACAGGCTTTTCACCATACTACTTAATGTATGGACGTCATCCACGCCTGCCTGTTGACCTGTTGTTTGGCCTGTCTACAGAAGAGGAAGAAGATTCTCCCAGGGGAACAAACAGTGTATGTTGTTCGAGAACAAGTGAATGATAGTCCTGTCTACAAGGTGTCCCCAGAGACTGGTGGAAATAGGGTGCAGACTCTTCACAGAAATCTCCTGCATGTTGTCAATGACCTACCTGTTGACCCACCCCCACAGCGCAACACCACACCACCTAGGGAGAGTAGAAGGCAACGCAGACATGTAAAAACACAAAACCAGAGAGAGCTTTCCCCGAACAGTGATTCGACAGACACAGACGAGGAGACTCAAGGAATACAGTACTGGTTTAGAGTGCCGAGACAAACAGAGACTGAACTGGGAATTGTGAAACGTTCCTCTCAGCCTGAGGAAAATGCAGCTCACTTTCCAACT
Organism: Lepomis macrochirus; assembly: GCA_024633595.2. Lineage (NCBI taxonomy): Eukaryota > Metazoa > Chordata > Actinopteri > Centrarchiformes > Centrarchidae > Lepomis > Lepomis macrochirus. Next base: position 24,242,156 of record JALXJV020000019.1, read on the forward strand.
TCAGAGGGGCCTGAGCAGCCCAGACTCATCTTATCTGCAAGGGAGGCAAGACAAGAGCAGCCCAGATCCATCTTACCTGCAAGGGTGCCTAGAGCAGCCCGACCTGTGCGAGAGAACAGACAAGAAAACCACAGTGTTAACACACTTGAAAGAGAAAAAAGACCAGATGAACCACTAGTACAAAGCAACGAGGAGTACTTTCCTGTAGACCAAGCACAGCTTGAAGAGTATGAGCCTGAGGTAACAAGACCCAGCACAGATGAAGATAATGTACCTGTAGCAACCGATGTAGTTGACACACAAAATGAGCTGGTCAGGAGGTCCACACGAAACAGAAGGCCCACACAGCTTCTGAGATATGAGTCCTTAGGTCAGCCCTCATACAGAACACAAAGCTCTGTGAACACTGTAAGGGCATAGACAATGCCTGTTTGGGGAATGCAGCCATGCCCCATGCAACAACAGGAAAGTTATCCCACATTTTACCAAGCACCTTACCAAGTACCTCACCAGCCACTGATGTATCAGACAATTCCTTACACTACGGTAGTGCCTTATTCTGTTCCTGTATACCTATACTGAAGGACAAAAACACATTCACTATTCAACACATACTCACCTCTACTCACATACACCTACTTACCTCTGCCTACATAACACAAACATACCTAGACCTTGTCTAGACAAACACTAGGATCAAATTGGTTGGAAATAGGGTTTTTATGATAATGGTTGAATATGTTTTTTGAGACGTCAGGAGCCATTTTATTTTTTTGTCCGGGAGCGCGTGTGACGCACACAAAATGAATGGTCACATTTTATTTTTGGTTTAATTTAACAAATATCTTTAATTTTGTAAATGAATTTGATGTTTAGTCACCAAAGTCCTCCAATGCTTTAGCATTACGAAAATGTACTCCACTAAGACAGTAGGGGGGAAGCAGAGCGCTTTCCCACTGCCGGTTGGTGACTGTTTTGATGACGCAGCTGTCGTAATCTTGCCATTCTGGTAAGACCGTCAAGACCAACGGCAGCAAGTTTCCACTGTGTTTCATTTCTCCTGTTTTACAGGTATTATTATCTGTAAACACGCCCTGCGCCTGGGGCCTGTAACACTATTTTAACCAGCAAACTTTCCCGTTTATTTAATGGCTATAGCTAGATATATCCAAAACTGTGTTTCCAGCATATGAACGGCACTTACAAATTGTTTTACATCAACGTTACCTCGCATTACATAGCTAGCTAGCTAATGTTAGCTAACCCGGTCGCTAGCTACACCCATTTATGTAAAAAACATTCGCTAGGGACACATCGACTCCCGCCGAAATGTTGACCTCATCATCAGAAATCAGAACTGCCCCCATCATTGACTAAAAGATGCGCTAACATTAATTGTCTTCCTCTCACCGAATTTAGGTGATTTTAGTCAGGCGCTAACGTTAACCCCCCCGATAATGCTTTTCTGAACAACCAATCTGTGTCGGAAATAAACTAGCTAGTAGCCGGTGTGCATGCAGACCACCATGGGACCTTGTTCGGGATAAATGTGTAACGTGAGATAGCAGAGACGCCACATATAGAATCCAGCCAAAGATGGCGATTCTCCCGCCTCTCCCTACATCCAACTGCAGCCCGCAGACTGTGACGGTACTTGAACTTCCAAATATGGTTTGTCCCAGAAGACACCGCGAACAAAACGTGATGACGTTAATCTCGGCTGACGTACAGTAATGCTAACCGTTTTATTCTTTAGGGGCCAACAACAGAACATTAAATCCACTTCTGAGAAGTTTTGAGGGGAGAAATAAACTGCTTAGATTTGGTATAGTATACAACCTAAGGCACACACCCTGTGATTGTTAGGGAAAGAGCAACATGCCTCGCAATAGCTTGACGACGGCCGGGTTAAGTTAGCTCCCACAGGCCCAGTCACACAGACGACTGCAGCCAACACAGCAGGCGTGTCCAGCAACAGCTGAACGATACTGTTAGACTGATCATACACGGGGCAACTTTTTGAGCAATGTTGCTGGTGGCAAGTCCGACTATGTTTTAAATGGATAGCGGCGGTACGGGGCGGGTGGCAGAGTGGTGGGGGAAGGGGATTACGGTAGTAATCTTTACTCATTACCATTGACAACAACGTTGCCCTGCACAATTGCTCTAAAAGTTGCTCGGTGTATTATCAGCCTTAATGTTCGTACCACTGTTATTCCATCATTAAATTCTCAGTAATGTAAAGTTTTAACATAAATCAATATACATATGACTCGTTATGTACAGAATATTATTGGTTCGTGAAACTTAAAACAACTTTGGAACAAATAAAATATACAACAATAGTGGTATGAATTAAAACGTTGCTTTAATATTAGCATTAGGGTATTATATATTCAGGAATTATAGTATTAATATACTATGATAGTGATATATAATTATAGTAAAGTTACACTGATTAATACTTGAACACTTATCTTATTTATCGGCTTTTTTTTTTCTTTTGCTTTTTTTTATGGCTCTGCGTGGGCCGAGCGGCAGAGATGAATGTCATCACGTTTTGTGTGCGGTGGCTTCTGGGACGAACCATATATGGAGGATAACCTTCTGTCACGTTTGTCTGCAGGCTGCAGTTTTGTCTCGGTGACCAGTGAAAGTGCAGTTTTTGCCCTCTCCTCCCATTCATTCACAGAGAGGCCTGGTCTTGTTAGTCTGAAACAGAGCCCTTTAGAGTCGTTGTTGGTTATATTTGAGCATTCAAATGAAAAAAATAAATAGTAAGCCTGTCTGTGCCCCCTGCTCTGTATTAAAAGTGTCCTAAAATAACTTCTATTATGAGCTGCCTCCTGGCCATAAAGGTATGTGTCAGAATGGAAATAACATTCATACACTAATGAGCAATTAGGGGTTTAGTGTCTTGCAAATGGACACTTCCTCATGCAGACTGGGGGAGCTGGGGATCGAACACCCGACCTTCTGGTTAGTGGACGACCACTCTCCCCCGAGCTACAGCCATCCCAATAACAAGAATATAATTTATATTATATACCGCTTAATACTGCTAGTTCGTCCATCACAACCAATCAAGTGCAACAAATACATATTGACAACATGTAACATTAATATTTTCTGTTCTAGCGGCAGTTCTTGGAGCCTTGTCAAATGTTACAGAGATGGCAATACAAAGTTGGCTCAGGCTGAGCCAAGATAGAGTTGGAGGGCGGCAGAGGCCAGAGGAAGATGCCTAACTACAGGACAAGCTGTAAAGGTAAGCTTATTGATGAAGTTAGAGGTCTGTTTTCAACCAAGGTTATTATAGTTTTGCATTTTTCATTAGGTTTTATTTTTATTTCGTTTTGACTTTGTTTTCATTCGTTTACGATAATAACTGATGCCAAAAACAGCACACTTGGAACCTTTAGATGGTAATTTCGGCATGTTAAACTGGCAACGCAGCTGGTAATGGTGTGAGCAAAGCTCAGTTCATTCTATGTTGCACAGAATGATAGAAGAGATGGGTTTGAGTTTGATTAAACCTTGTATCAGAATAATAATAATAAAACGTAATAAAGCCGCTGGTATTGCTGGCTGTAAGTAGTTTTGTTCCCAATTTTCTGGTCAGATACTTTGACTACCACACTGCTGCTGGCCAACAACATTAGCAAAGGTTATCTATCACACATTTTAAAGGCTGTATTCCTTTTTAATTCATTTAAAATAAGCATGGTAGCTAACAGCATTGCATTTGCTGTCACAAGATGACATAATGCATAATAACATAATGCAAGATGCCTGATGCATAACAATAAAAATTACAAATAAATGAAAAATAAAGTATTTTCCAAAAATCTTTACTTTTTCTTCTCATTTTTGTTCAACCTTTAGTCACTGTCATAAACCATAGCCAGATTTAGGGCTTTATTGATGGTACTTGCTTTGAACACTTTTAGGGGTCTCAATCAAAACAACTTAAGTTTGATGACATGGCTCATGGAAGTTCCTGTTTTAAACTTTTATTATTGCATCATTGAGGAGTTTTCTACGAAGAGGGGGTAAAGGATGCAGAAAGCAGTTGTGAAATCCGTGAAGGATATAGGTTTTAGTGAGTTCATTTAAAATATTTAAAAAAAACATAGACTGTACTCATGCTACCTGCTCCCTACAGTAGATGGCGGTGTGCACCGTACAAGATGTGGGTACAACCCACTACAAGCCCAAAAGAAGAAGAGGACTCTCAAAACAAACGGACCGGCTAATTATGACAGATAATAAAGCAGGTTAAAATTCACGTTCTTCCGACGGTCAGGCGGACACAGGACGTGAGTGCTAGGAACTGAGCTGCTGCTAGCTTTATCTCTGTTTAGGTGCTCAGTTTGTTTTAGTTTAGGTTTTTACCAGAAGCTGAATTCCCACCGAGGTCATTTACTCTTAAATACAAACTGACCCAGGCCCTGTACCACGAACCAGAATTTAAGGTTTTCAAGATAACTTTATAGTTAACAGTACTACGACGGTGGTTCACTTCTTATCGGTGTACATCACCATGGTAAATTATGCTGAACGGCTAGGTGAGAGATTGCCGTCTTATGACCAATCACTATTTTCTTGGAAAATGACATCTCCATCAGAGATCCCACAAACTGTTTTATGCTGCTTTTATATTTGCTGCGGTGATGCAGAGAAACATAGCGATATCATCCTCAGTGTTTCCCACAGGATGACGGTTGGGTGGGGGGGTACGCGTCTAGCTGCATTCATACATTAATTTAGCTCTCCTTTTTAGCTAGGCTTTTTGCATGCTGGCTAATAACTTTTTTAAGCTGGGTCTCCGACACTGACAGCGTTGTATTGGACAGATTTGTGCAGCAGCGTTCCATGAGGGAGAGAGAGCGAGAGAGGGACGGGTGAGTGAGAGAGAAAGAGGGACGAGCGACACGAAGTGCTGCACGAATGCGCCACTGCGCTCTGCAGTCAAATACGATTTTATATAGGCCTTGTTTTAAAAAAACGAAAATCAACCTGTGGCGGTCAGGGTTGATATTGTGGCGAGTCGCCACAAATAAATGAACATATGGGAAACACTGATCCTACAGGCACTGATTGAAAGCCTTGTAAGCTACTTGTAGATTTTTACAGTAAGCCTCCTCACTGCTTTGAAATGTGTTTTACATTTTTTTTATTTGCTTCAAAGTCTGTTTCACGTTGTTGCAGCCTTTAAAATAAATGGGTGGAATTTTTCTTAAGTAAGGCTGAATATTATGACCATAGAGCCTAGTTATTACAATATATTATAGGCTAATATTAATCTCATCTGCTTCGGAGCAGGTTAGCCATTCAGCATAAGTTACCATGGCGATATTCCCCGGTAAGAAGTGAACCACTGTCTTGGTACTGAAAACCCAGAGTTAACTTAGTTACCTGGATATGGTCAAATACCTACTTCATAGTGGCCCCGGTCAGTAAAACATTAAAAACACAGAATAAAGCAGTTTCATACTAAAAAAAAAACAATCTTAACATGGTTGTCAGCTGTTAATACTTAAGCCTAATGTCAGTCGGCTCTCATGTAAAACACAATGGAACTTTTATCAAATAGGGCTGTGCTGTTTCACAAAGCCATGTGCTCACGTTTTGTTTTGTTTTTCTGTCTGCAGAATTCGGACCGGACTGTAAAGTTGCATTGTGAAGGTGCCAGTTGAAGACCCATTTTTTAAGCCCATTTCGACAGTTTTTTTCCCCGTAGATTAGGCCTATAACTGAATTTACATTGAATTGCTTTGTAGCCTACTGTATGTCTGCTGTTTAAAATATGTTTGTCTGCCAACTTTTGGTACATAAGGTGTCCCCATGTTTTTTTAATTATTCTGGAGGACATTTTACTCGGGAAATTATAATTGCTTGTTCCCTGTGCTGGAGTTCTTTTAAGAACTGATTTTTAAAAGCTGTTTCCACTTTGTTAATAAAATGAAATATGCTATGAACTTGAATCGCGTGTGTCTTCATTGTATTCACACACAAAATAGCTATTTTTACTGGTCACGCTTATAGTTTTTCTTTATATTCACATACACTTGTAATAATTATATAAATGTGTCTCATGGGTAGTGATGTAATTGCCTGAATAATCCGACCTAAATCAATAAAGGTCGTAGCAGAAGCAGAGGAGACTGGGCAGTGCGTCTTTGATCATCGTCTACACTTCGTCTGGAGGCATTCGTCTCGGCGACGTTTTGCCTATTAGCAAACGGTCTGCATACAACGTCCTGGCGATGCAACTTTGAAACAACGGGCCGACATCTGCAAGACATATGTGTGCTATCTGGGAAATTGACAGAAAAACAGTTTTTAAAATCAATAAATCATTTAAGCCTTTAAAGCAAATATTTCCTTGGTTCAGCTTCTCAGTTGTGTTTTTTAATCTTATGTGACATATTTGGATTGTGGACTGTTGGTTGAATCTGAAGGTGTCGCATTGGGTTTATGAGAATTATTTTGCTATTTTCTGACATTTTATACATAAAATTATTAATTGATAAGTCAAGAAAATAATCAACACATTAATCAATAATGAAAATAATTGTTATATGTGGTCCAGTTACTATGTTGTTGAGTTTTTCTAAAGAAATGTAATAATCAGCAAGCAGGGATGGGCGGGCCCTCGCACACGTAGCGCGTCGGGGTGTGAGCTGGTCGCGTTGCCTATTGTGGACCCCTGCCTGTGCCGCTGTCAATTTTCTATGCGTTTCGGACGCTGCATGAAGGTTTTGTAACTCACTTCCTGTTGCCAGCAGGTGGCGCTATGACTGTGGGTGAATGTCGGCATGTAGGCTACATGTGTTCCGGGCGGGTCTGTTATTAAACATATAAAATTTAGTACAGATCTGAGCATGTACAGTGAAGTTACAACCACTTCCTGTGTCATGGCGATGAGTTGATCTTTGACGTCACGCCACGGACACGCCCATCGAAGAAATGTAATAATCATTAACTTTTGCAATTTCTTCTTGTTGTTGCAGGGGGAAGTCAGCACCAGAATAATAAGGTTCCCGTGCCCAGAACCTTTAAAGGGGTCCCAGTCAGAAACGCCAATCTCTCTCTTGTCCCAAATGGGACACAAGCTCCCATTCCAGAGCTAGAGTCACTAAGCAACAGCACAGTATGGTACCTCCGCAGCACTCTGAGCACACGGGTCATCCCCATTATTTATTTGTTTGTTGTTGCTGTTGGGATCCCAATGAACATCGCCATCCTCTGCTCGCTGGCCACTAAAATAAAGAAGGTGCCCTCTGCCATCTTCAACTGCAGCCTGGCTGTCTCCGACCTCTTCCTCCTCCTCTCCCTCTTCTTCAAAGCTCACTACCATTTCTATGGAAACCACTGGGTGCTCGGAGAGGCCGCCTGTCGAAAGTGGTCACGGCCTGTTTCTATGGCAACCTCTACTGCTCGGCCCAGACGCTGGCCTGCATCAGCATCAAGCGCTGCATGGCTGTAGTGCACCCGTTCTTTTACAAACGTCTCCCCAAGAAGATGCTGGCTGTCTGGGTCAGCTTGATCATATGGGGGGTGTTTGGTGCCGCCATGATTCCGGAGCTCCTCGTCCAGCAGAGCTATCAGCTCCCGGAGGTGAGCATCACCACCTGCCATGATGTATTGCCTCTGGATTTTGACTCCCATTTCTCTCTAGTCTACTACCACCTGTTTCTAACCATCGTCGGCCTCCTGTTGCCGCTGGTGATCACAGTGGTGTGCTTCATCAGAATCATCTGCAAGTTCAACCAATCACAATTCAAACGGAAAATGTACATCAAGGCAAGCTCACTGGTGTTTGTCATCTTCCTGGTGTGTTTCACTCCAGCTGGAGTCCTGCACTTCCTCCATTATGTGCAACTGTTCGCGCATGGATCTGAGACGTTGTATGTGCACTTTAAAGTTGCGGTGTGTTTGTGCTGCCTTCACGCCTGCCTTGACCCCTTCCTCTTTCTCTTAATGTCCAAGTCTTCAGGCTCAAGCCTTTACTTCAATCCCTTTAAATGCAAGACCCTGAGTAGTCTATATCGTTCTAAAAAGAGGCCTCTGTGGTAGGAATCCAAAGAGAAAATGAAAGGACGTCGACTTCGTGTTGCAAGTTTGCAACAGGAAGTCAATACTTAGCTACACTGTTAGACATTTCAAAGGGTTTTTACGGTAACTCACTGGCAACACTGTTGCCAGTGAGTTACCGTAATTCAGATTTGCAGTACTATAACCGTTTTTCACTTTTACAGTACTTAAAAGTGTTACTGTAATTATGTGATTCAGAATACAGTACTGTTACTGTAAAAAACTACGGTAACACTAGTGTAATCCCATTTTTTTTAGATTATTTATATATTATTTATTTATTCATTCATGCATGCATTATTTTTTAAACCTACACAAGTACTAATGATTTAATCCAGACAGAAACAGTAATTATAAAATTTCAAATTCTTTATTTAAACATTTGTTATACTTAATGCACTTTACAAGAAATGTTATTTTCATAAATTCATTTAAAACAACATAAAAGAAATTAAATTACATGTATATACCTTACCTCAATTATAAGTGCATTCAGTGTTACTGTCAAAACACAATGCAGAAAGTACTGTACAGAACAAAGTACCTGGACAGCATATAGAACTGTATATTTACCGACAACAGAAGAACACAAAGAAAATATTCATCTGCTGACTGGCTTTTTTACAAACACTCATTAACCACATTAGCATAGGAAATAACAGTAACAATAGATACTGTGCTTAAACCTACACAAGTACTAATGATTTAATCCAGACAGAAACAGTAATTATAAAATTTCAAATTCTTTATTTAAACATTTGTTATACTTAATGCACTTTACAAGAAATGTTATTTTCATAAATTCATTTAAAACAACATAAAAGAAATTAAATTACATGTATATACCTTACCTCAATTATAAGTGCATTCAGTGTTACTGTCAAAACACAATGCAGAAAGTACTGTACAGAACAAAGTACCTGGACAGCATATAGAACTGTATATTTACCGACAACAGAAGAACACAAAGAAAATATTCATCTGCTGACTGGCTTTTTTACAAACACTCATTAACCACATTAGCATAGGAAATAACAGTAACAATAGATACTGTGCTTTTTGGGTACAAAATACTAAACATTGTCTGAGTATGAGTGAAATATCCATGTCAAATGATTAACTCTTTAAGTACATATAAAAATAAATATTCTCTGGGCTGTACCAATCATGCAACTTAATACAAACCACAAGCTTTCACCGCTTCACATTTGGTTATCTAAACCGACCTGCAAGCCGCTCCTTTTCTGGCAAGAAGTCTGTTGTTGACAGCTTGTTCAGGGATGGAAGGTTCCCCTGTAGGTAAAGAATTTTGGTCATAAATTAAGTTTTTACACTGATAGAATTGATAAAATATATCAATATCAATTTCACATCTTGCAAAATGATCATACAGTGGAATCAGCTTTCCTCTAAAACTCTAAAATCTAAAAACTGAATATTGTAGCCTTTGTGAAAGTACAATTATTTGCAAGGGCAGATAGGTGTCCCTAATAAACTGGCAACTGTAGTGTACATGTCCAGTTAAAAAAAAGTGTCTCACCTAATCCAAGTTCTTCCACTCAAACTCTGTTAGCTGGTGGACAAAGGATGTCACAGTTGTTGATGACTGCCATCTTCCGCTTCACCATTTCTCCTGTCCTAAGACTCACTCCAGTTTAGCGGTGCATTTGGTTGCATCACCTGGATTTATCCTCATGAAGAATCTTTAGGAAAGAGAAAATTTCTTTTACAACAACAAATATTTTGCATTCTTATGTAAAGTTAGTATTTACTGCAAAAATTTTTCATTTTTCTGTGGGTTTTGCCTAGAAATTGAGCCACTGCAACTAATGTAAGAAAAACTACATAACGTTAATTTTTACATCTTGAGGACAATGAGATATTTTAATTTGTTTTATATTCTATGGGGTCACACTACAATAAAACATGAACATGTAAGTAAGATGTACTGTATATTTAGAATAGGCATATGTTAGTTATAAGCTAACAAGTGAAATGTGCAAAAAATGAATGCTAAAACTTGGGGTGAAATGTGCCTAGCTATCACTTAGTTTACAATAATGCAATTTACTGAACTGACTTACAACTTACAGTTAGTCTCCTTACATTCGCTAGCTTAATATCAATGGGAGCTAAACATTACTCTTGACATTTGACTTTAAAACTCAGAGTCTTCTGTAAAATTAAACATCAACTCTGTTCACTTTGACAAAGTAAACTTTAAGTTACCAGTCTGAGTGCACAGACAATATCAATCTTTTTTTCAAGTAACATACTTTTGAATTCCTTTTTTTGTTTTGTTTTTTACCTTGGGTTTGTCGTAGGTAGTTCTGTCTTCACCACAGGTTAACTTCCACTGGCGTTGTCTTAGTTCACTCCGCCGGTGGTGAATGAAAGATGAAAGTACTAATGCATCTGTGCCAAAACGGCAGTTAGAGAAAAGACAGTACGGTATAGTTACTGTAATTATATACAGTGGTTTACCGTAATTTTAAAATTTGATACGTCAGATTTTTAAATTACAGTAAACCACTGTATATGGTGTCTGACATCACCTAAAATTCCCATAATGCAATGGAAATTACAGTTATTTACTGGAAAGAGGATATACAGTATTATCCTGTGTGTTATATGGTTAATAACTGTAGAAATTACAGAAATGTCTAACAGTGTATTTTTCCTTTTTTAAGATACTTTTTTTTGCAAATAGAATAAATAGAGTGAATAGCCTATGTGACAGAGAAAGGCAGTGAGTAGATAGCCTACTGTGTAAATATTAGTGGTGGGCATAGATTAATTTTTTTAATCTAGATTAATCTCACTGTAATCTTGAAATTAATCTAGATTAATCTAGATTAAAATGGCTCATTTGAATTCTGCCGAAGGCATTCAGAATATGTGTGGAAACGGGTTTCAAGACTACAAACTGCTTGAGAAAGATGTTCTACTATGATAATTGATGATGAAAATAAATCATGTTCAATAAGATGGCTGTCGGGTATCAACAGTAACTGAAAGCTGAAGTTTATACTGTTTATTAGCACTTCTGTGTACCTCTGTGTGACTCATATAAATCTTCCTACACAAAGTGCTGTCCAACAGCTGTCTGTGGACGTGTTGCTACAGTTAGTGTGAGTAAATACCGCACAATGCGTTTTTTAATCAACCGGCGTATCAATAACTAACCTGGCTAGTTGTAAACAAACAGCTGAGCCGAGCGAGGTCAGTAACTGGAGCCGTCAACTTCGGGTGTGACGTCATTCCCAGCTCCGACCTCGAGGTAAATGAAACGCAGCAACAGCTGCATCCATGTTAGCACGTCACGTTTGATGTGGTAATTTCACAGCAGGCAGACACACAGGGTCGAAGACTCTTTCTTGACCCTTACAGTGCAATTCGGCTAGGCGTAATTCTGCGCTAAGATATCAAGCTTGAGTAGTATAGACCCAGCTCCCAACCCAACTTTAAGAATAGATTAACGGCGATATATTTTTATCGCCCGATACATGTTAACGCAGCACGTTAAGGCCGATAACGGCCCACCACTAGTAAATGTGTCTACATATACATCTATATGGATGTATGTATATGTAGCCTACCTCAAAGATGAAATGAAAATATAGTGATATTAATGTCTTGCTGTAATTCTGTTATCTCGACTTATACTGTCTGCTGTTTAAAAAATGAACTTGTTCTTTGTTTAAGCTATTTTGTGTTCCATGTCAACAATCTCTTACAACTTAACATACGCGTAGGAGCCATTATACATGGGGGGGACATGTCCCCCCCACATTTCAAAATCTATGTTTTGTCCCCCTCACTTTTTCCCCCGGCGATTTCGGAGTTGGCTCATAGCGGTTTGAATGACAGTCAATCAATCAATCACACACTCCGCATCAGAAATAGACTAAATAAACGGTTGAAACGCGGACAGAAATCATGTCGGCCGATAGAAAAGATGCGATAGAGGGCAAAGGTGGTGCTGAAAAATTAGAGTTCGCTCAGGAGGGAGCAGCAAAGTGCCTCAATATTCCGTTTACTTTGTGCTGCTGTTACTTACAGTCTACCTGAAGACAGCTGTGAGGACCCCCACTGCAGGGTGGGTAGGAACTTGTTACAAATAACCTAAATTTGCAAAAATAAATACATTTTAAAAAAAAGGTAATCGCACCTTTTCACTCCTTTTAAAAACTGCACCTTTATACTCTTTACTCCAGTAGGCCAGTAATCTACTTTTAATTTCGCTACATTTTCCATTCATACATAACTTAACCAGTCTCTAATCTGCATTTTGCTTCATTAACCGAAATGATCCAGTCTGTGCGCACAGTTACGCAGAAGAGCGCCTGGTGTCGGGCGCTCCTCAGTGACAGAGCTGGGCTGATGCAAACATTTAGAAAATCAGGCAAATGCTTTTTTAGTTTAAGGCTTTATTGTTCTAATAATATAACTGATAATCAGTGAGCCACACATGGCACTGCTGGCCGTGTTGGAAAGCTGAAAAAGTGGAATCAGGATCTACTTTCACTTGTCTTTTCCTTGCAAGTATGTAGATTCTTTTACTTTATGGGCAAAATAGAGGTGGGGACCATATCAGGCCTGCAGGACAATATGTTCTGGTGACACTTTATGTTGTGTCGCTCTTTAACAAGCCGGCAAAAAATAAAAACTTTCACTTTCCATTAACGCTGCATTTAAAGCGTCTTTAGTCTCTGCAGAGCAAAGACTTCACACTGTAACATCCAGTGTTTCCCATGCGTTCATTTATTTGTGGCGGCCACAATAACAAGGCTGACCGGATTGATTTGCGATTTTTTTTTACTAAGCCTAGCCCTATTTAAAATCATATTTGATTGCAGAGCGCCGGAGCGCAACACCTCATCTCGCTCGTCTCTCTCACCGTATCTCTCTCTCTCTCTCCCTCCTGGAGCTCCGCTGCACAAATCTGTCCATCACAGCGCTGTCAGTGTCGGAGACCCAGCTTAAAAAAGTTATTAGCCAGCATGTAAGGAGCCGAGCTAATAAGGAGAGCTAATGTTAATGTTAGAATGCAGCTGGATTTCCGAGGCTAGCACGCTGTATGTAGCTGGCAGTCAATGTCGATGCACGCACGCGCCCCAACCCCCGCCACAGTTCACAGTCATTCTATGAAAAACACTGGATGATCAGGGGATTGATTCTGATACATTAACAGCATCCTGTTGTTGAAATGAGCATCGCTTTCTTTTGATGGATCTGACCCTGTTTTTTCCCACATCAGTTACTCTGTGTTTTATGGTGATGTCCGACGGTGAGTACATAAACAGAATGTCGCAGGATAAACTAATCTTTCACTCATCAGCTACCAGCTGTTATTTATTCAGGAAACAATCATTTTTGAGATGCAGAGAGAGAGAGAGAGAGAGAGAGAGAGAGAGAGAGAGTGTGGTTGGATAAAACAGTCCTTTTGCGTTTTCGCATGGCGACTAACTTCCCTGCTTCAACAACGAGCTGCTCCGTGTTTCTGCCACAAGAATTATCTGTGTTGTAAAGATTATTTACATGCTTAGGAATAGTCAGATTGTTTTGGCAGCCTGTGCTGCTGCAAAGCAAGTAGGCTACTTTGGTTGGCTACATGTCCATATGAAAAGATTCAATAGTGGCTGGGCAGCAAGCTGATATTTTAAAGTGATCTTATCAACACCTTCATGGAGATTTAAAAAGGAAATAATTGTATAATAGACAGAGAGAGAGAGAGAGAGAGAAAATTTGGTGGATAAAACAGCCCTGTGTGGTTTTACGCATGGATGCACAGCTTCCTCTGTCTTCAGGTTTACCTGCTTCAACAACGAGCTGCTCTCGTGTTACTGCCACAATAAGTCTTTGCGTTGTGAAGATTATGTAGATGCTTCAGGAATAATCAGATTGTTTTGGCAGCCTGTGCTGCTGCAAAGCGAGCGGTTTGGTTGCCTACATCTCCATAATAAAAGGCACAGGTACCAAAAGCTGGCTGGGCAGCAAAAGTGATATTTTAAAGTGATCTTATCAACACCTTCATGGAGAATTAAAAAGGAAAATAATTGTAGAAACAGCTAAATTACAGATAATCAGCTTCTTCACTGCATTTCCAGGAATATTTTAATGGGCTACTTAAAAAATAAACATATCAAGTTGCCTAGTCTGATGCAATAAACAGTTTTACTCTGATAGCCTATCTTGACCTTTCCTGATGTGGACACATCGGGCTGTGATCCTGCACAAAAAAACATCCCTACACTACCATGGACAGTAGTGGTGCAACAGGTTGCAGAATCCGTGGTATGGATCCCGTCCACACGGTGCAGCACGCAGGTGGATTGCGGATTGATTGCAAAGTTTATGATTTATCCTGTTTGACCTCTCAAAATATTCCTTTATTCTGGAAACGCCAGAGAACCCAGTTAGATTCTGTGCAGAACTTTGAACATGAGCAGAAAACCTGCTGAAACACAGGAGCTATTAAAGTCCAGGAGTTTGTAACTGAATTAAAATTATTCAGTTTTTTACAGGAGAAACATCTCTGAAAGCTGAAATTGTTTTATTAAACCTTTATAAAACCAGAACAAATATTTTTCCAACAGTGTCCTGGCCAAGGCAGGCAGGAGTACAACTGCACATTTAAGATGGGAATAAATAATCAGTTACAAGGTCATAAAATGTCAAAATGTTCTCAAATATTCACCACTATTCAGCATCTGAAGGCAGAATTACCAGCCTTCAAGTCATTTAAAAGCAACAGTGAAACAAAGATAAAGCCCCCCTGTGGGCTGCCTCAATTTTGTGTGTCCCTTTACATAATAATAACTGGATGCAGAAAATGCAGAAATTGGTGTAAAAAAACACCAGAATGCAGGAAACGAAGTGTTTAACATTCAAAATTTTCTGGGGGACGACCCCCAGACCCCCTGGGTTAACACTGTTGCAGTTTTGTTGTTATATATGGCTATAGGATTTAGACACAACATCACAATTTAGCAGACATCACACAGTTAAAGGTGTTGCCTTGTTGCGCCATATACGTAGAGTATGTTTACTATTGCTTTAATGCTTGGTGGAGGTTTCAATTGAATGGGCTAAGCCCACAAAAAGATCCTAACAAGGCCCCTGCCCCCGAACCCTCCTAGCATTTCTGCGTCCCCCCCACATTCAAAATCGCTCCTACGCCCCTGCAACTTAATAAATTCTACAAAGTAAAGCCTCACTACATCCTATCTCACTGACATGCCGTTTCCTTCCCAGATGAGAGGAAAATGATTGCAACTGATAAAAATTAACATTTGAGCAGCAGCTGGTCTTCTTCTTGTTTTTGCATTAAATGCATCATTGCCAAAGTTATACAGTGATTGTTACACCAGCTATCTTTTAGCTAATACTTTTATCCTGTAATCTTCCACTTGTAGCCACAGCTCAGTAAATGTTAGAGGCTTTAATTCAGCTCGCCCATTGAAAAAAAACTCCTGTCCCCAGTCTGACCACTGTGGCTAGAACCGGTGACTTCAAATAAACTAAACTAAAACAAAAAATCTTTGTGACCTTTCCTCTAAAATGGCCTCAAAACAAGCATGAACACTCATCGATGAGTAGGGTCAGGGTCAGGGTATCTGTGGATAATCCGTAATTCGTAGTTTAGTACGAGGGTTGGAACATTGGCATGGCACCTGTTAGCCACAGTTTTCCTTACGTTGTTGTACAGTAAGATTTAGGGCAGTGAAAAGAGCAGTAAGAGAGCTGCAGCATCTGTGATGTGCACTTAAACCGGACTCCAAGGCACGACAGAGACAACAGGATAGCAGGGAGTATAGGGTCCTTTATTTAACAGATTGGTAGGACCTGCGGGGGAGGAAGCAGGGGGATGATCCAGGTCCAGATGCGGGTTTATTGAGCAGGCAGAGAGGCTGGAGTGGCGAGCAGGCGGGCAGGTGGGTCGGGAGGTTTCTGAATGAAGAAGGGAGAACAGACAAGATTAGGGAGGGCTACGAGCAGTGGTGTAGTCTACGTGATACGCAGGTATACGCCGTATACCCACTAGGAATAGTCAAAGATTTCCGTATACCCACTTAAAATAGCGAGATGATACGTAACAACATCGTTTTGTGACAGACCTTTCACACGGTCATTCATAAGTTCACCCCGTTTGTGTTGTGAAGCTCTGAACTGACGTTTGCGGCTTCAGTGGCCTGTGACCGGGATCTGACGTCAGCTACCAAACAACAACACAGCTGTGTGGCGGTCACTCGGCGCAAGTTTGAAATTAAATAATGTGAATCACTGAAGGAGATGTGAAAGGCGAGCAAACGCAAACTACACTCTTTTAGTGTTTTGGTGAGCCTGCAGCTAAAGCTGCTGCCGCTCCCGGGTGACACTGCAGCTGCAGCAGATTAATGTTACTAAAACGCAGAAAATGTCCTATGTTATCATTAACGCTATCATTAACGGAACTGTTAACGTAACTAACTAACGTTAATGTGGCGGATCAGTGATACTGTGTGTGTATGTGTGTGTGTGTGTGTGTGTGTGTGTGTGTGTACAGTAGCAGAATTTTTTTTTTAAAAATTTAAGCTGATACAGTACATGAGGAGGATGTGGACCCATTTTGGTGTCTTCAGTTCTAATATTCTGTAATGAATGAGTTTTGGTGATAGGCCTATGTTTATTGTTATTACTGCTACTGAAAAGCCTCAGCTTTCCATTATTGTTAATAATAGTTGCAACGTGCACTGTGAAATGTGCATTGAACCAGCATAAAACCAGAATCATGTAACATCTAAGGCTAAATGTAGTTCTTAACTTGCTGGGTTAGATGGTGATTAACACTAAACATTAGAAATTTCCACCATAAATTGGTGCAGAAAATGTCTCCAGAATGCAGGAAATTAAATGTTTAACGCTCAAAATCTTCTGGGGGAGGACCCCCAGACCCCCCATTGTGTATTTATCAATGAATATCCCTTAAAATACTATTAAAATAGCTTGTAGTTTTGATCCTGTGACCCCAATATTTTGGATTGTCATGTCTGATATGCCAAGTGTCACAACTAATATGACTCTGAATCTGACAATATCTAATCTAAACCCTAAAATGTACCCACCACTTTTCAACATAAAGTGACGCCCTTTCCCACCTGTAACTGTCATTGACTGTTAAAATCTTTGCTTTGTTGATAAGAGGTCCAACAGAATGGTCTCTATTACATGTACATAAATAGAGAGCATACTGTAAGTATTAGTGAGTGTAGTGGTGCTCATGGGACGTCGCTCTGGGACGGAGGAGTATGAGGCTGGGATAAAAAAATCACAGTAGCCTATACTCACTAGAAAAATCTAGACTACACCACTGGCTACGAGTTGACACAAAGACTAGTCAAAAACGCAAACGGGCCAAGGTGTGTACCACGGATGATACGCAGACGATCTGGCGAATATTGGCGTGCTGGACTGGGGTATATAACTGGTGGTTGATGAGAATGAGGAGCAGGTGTGGAGACCCAGCAGCAGGAGCCAGGGAGAGATGGCCATGCCCAGAGGAGAGGGGCTACCAGATACCACAGAATCAGTAAACTTCACCAGGGTTTGTGGATCAAGCTAGCGAGACACTATTACTGTTGAG